>CM057459.1:360652500-360665000 GCA_016271365.2 Neoceratodus forsteri | reverse complement strand
GAGGGTTCACATATTATATTGACATCTAAAACACAACTCCTTCACTGCTGTTTTGTACTCTGTAGTGGATAGTTCTAAATCTCGAAGAAAAGGAAGGGGAGTCCATTCCAACTTGTAGCAACCTTGTATTGTAAGGTCATACTACTAGAACTATATTTTATTTTTGGAATCAAAAGATCTCTAGCTCCTAATTTCTGTAAATTCAATCCATGGTTTGGTTTTTGAAGTTTGTCTGCCAAGTGATATTGAGATCTATTTTTGAATAATCCTTGAATCTGATTTAACCAGACACCCTTAGCCCGCTGGTGTAGTGAATTCCATCCTAATTCAATATACATTGTACAATGGTGAGTACTCATATCACATCTCAATACAAACCTTGCTATATTGTTATAAAGTACCTCCAAATTTTGTAATCACTTTTTGGAAGTATACCTATAAATGTGGCTCCCATAATCTATTGTTTGTGATACTAGTTGATTTACTGTGTTCAGTCACATTTCTTTTGTTAGACAGTTTGATATACGTCTCATTGCTCAGATTTTTGCATTTGTTTTCTTTATTAATTCTGTTAAGTGTTGTTCAAAACTTAAATGTTGGCCAATTTGGGTACCTAAATATTTATATACTTGAGTCTGCTCTAAAGTTTTTCCTTCTTATGTCTTAATAATCATTTTTGGAATATTTTTATTTTTCCTCTCTGGGCCAAAGCACATCGTTTGCGTCTTTTTATGGTTTATCAGAAGCCCAAGCAATGAGAAAAAATCCTGCATAACTAGGAAATCACCTTGCAGTTTTTGTTCTATTTCTCCTGAATCCTTACCTGCTGCTATCAAGACTGTATCATCAGCATAAAGTCTAACTTGCGAGTATGCTATACATTTTGGTAAATCATTCAAGTAGACTAGGAACAAGAGGGGACCCAGGAGTGATCCCTGGGGTACCCCTCTTATCGCAGAGCCCAAACTAGACTTTTGACCATTTAACATTACAAATTGAGATCTCTTATCTAGGTACGATCTAAACCAATTACAGGATTCTTCCTCCACTCCCACTTGTTCCAATTTCTTTATTAAAATACAGTGATTCACCAAATCAAATGCCTTTGATAGGTCCACGTATACTGCACCCACGGACTTTGCCTCCTCCAGTGGGGTGGCTGTTAAACCTAGGAAGTCCGTGAGTGCAGTAGCCGTGGACCTACCCTGTCTGAAGCCCGATTGAAATGGAGTTTTCTGATATTTTTCAAGATATTCCATTAATTGCCTGTGAATAATCTTTTCCAAGATCTTAGAAACTGTTGACAACAAGGCCGTTGGCTGATAATTTGAAGCAGCCATAGAATCTCCCCTTTTATCAATTGGAATAACTTTAGCCTGCTTCCAAATTAATGGAAACAAACCCTCCCTAAGACTCCAGTTGAAGATGTCCCTCAAAATTGGTGATAATACTTGGGCAGCTTCCTTTAAAAGTCTATTTTTGATCTTATCAGGGCCACTAGTTTTGTTAATCTTTAATTTGTTTATTTTTTTGTACCTCTAGGTTTGTCACTGTTTTAAATCGAAACATTGGTATATGATTTTCCTGAGGGTTTCCAGAACCTAAGTTATGGTCCACATTCTGTGCATATTTTGTTTTAGTTGCAGTTTCCGAGTTCAGGTCAGGGAGTTCAATAAAATAAACCATTCAGTATCTCTGCAGCACTATCTGCCTCAAATACAGTTCCGTTTTGACTGTTTTATCTCTGTTTGGTTTCTAACTGGGTTTGTAAGATTTTTTATTAAGGGCCAGTATGTTCTTGGATCTGTTGTTTCCTTAATCCTTTGTTTAAAATAAAGTGCTTTAGATTTCCTTATTTCCTAAACCACTCTTTCTTTTTTTAAACTATCCTATACTTCAGGTTTCAAGGTTTTATTAGTTTTTTTCCGAAGTTTATTTTTAGCCCTAATCAGCTTCTTCATAGTTGTGGTTATCCACGGCAAGGGATTTTGTTTTTGAACAACTTTTTCCCAAGGAGCAAATTGATCACATGCCTCAAACATTGATGTAAATTCCTGTACAGCCAAATTCAGTTCAGGAATTAGGAAAATTCTGTGCAGTGGCAAACTCTGTAGATAACTCCTAAATAACTTGTTAAATTTAGTATAACTTTTTTTTACCCAGTTGGGGCTTTAACTGTTGGAACTACTTTAGTTTCCGAAGTAATAGTACATTTTATCACGTTGTGGTCCCCCAAATTATGTTCCCCAACCCCTTTATTTACTACGGTCAATTCAGGAGAAATAAAACACAAATCCAGTATACTTCCTTTACTTGTCGATTTTCCTTTCCTTGTAAGAGAATCTATTGTCTGTACCTGGTTTAGGCATTTCATAGAATTTTCTAAGACTTGACCCCTAGGACATCCCCAGGCGGCATTAAAATCACCCATCAAAACTGCATTTGTTTGACCTATACATCCCATTATGATATGTGAATTTCTCAATGTATAGTATTTATTTTCGGTGGAGAGTAAACAACACCCACAGTCGGGTTTAATGTCTGTATCTTTAACAGTAGGCATTCAATTCCTTCGATTTTCCTGGTATAAATGATCATAGAAAGACCTAAGCTATGTGCCTATGTCTAATAAATTAAGACCCCCCATCCTCAATCTCGTCTATGGCAGTAAAAATCCTTGCGTTCAACTTCAGTTTAAAGTATTTCCTTTTTTAGCCAAGTTTGTTAGGGTAAGTATATCTGGGTTTTCCAAGTCAGCCCAAGTTCTGAGGAGGTCCATTTTATTAATTAGACTTCTAGCATTGTCCAATACCAATTTAATGGTCCCACCCTCAGGACCTGGGTTCAACTGTACGTCCCCACAAAGAACTAAAGATAACAAAAACATCTTGCTTGTTGAAGAAAAACTTCTGGGATAGTCTAACTGGTGTGTACTTTGACTGTATTGTCTAACCAATTTGAAGGGGTTTCTCCCCCTGATCAACTTGTTTGTTCTTGATTGACTCTTTCTGGGATGGCAAAGGTTCAGGTACACACCAGTTCTTTCCCCTGAAGAGTCGAAGTTAGTTGGACCATGTATTTGTACTATACAGGTGATTCTTATCAACAGCCCCATCAGTTTAAACGGAGAACTCTTCATCTTGTTTCTTTAATTGTATTGTTACTCAATTAAAATCACACTAAAATTATTATCCTTTTGTAGATAAAAACAAGATATAGCTTGCCACAAATGTATTAATTTATCATAAATACTGCACTTTTTTACATCTTAACCTTTGTACACTTTTAATACTACTTTAACCTTTAAGCCTCTTGTAAGTTGACTTGTCTATAAACCAGTCTATCCCAATTGAATTATAAGGTAAGACACAGGCAACTTAAAACAATGCTGGAACACTTTCCAATGCCTTTTTGTAAGTTTTACTAACCTGCCTGTTTCTAGTTGTAAGTACTTTTAGAGTTCTTTTTCTGTTACCGAGCGGCACTTCTTGCATGGTACTAGGGCTTTATATGGTGCAGCCCTCCTCCTCTGGTGACATTTTCCTAGTCAATTACACATCTCTGGCAGGTCCGGTTACTGGCTAAGACCTCGGGTGGATAATACAGGCTCGCATAATACAGGATAGATGCGTTAACATGTCGGGTCAGGCACAGCAATGCAGTTAATTTCAGCTGGGCTATCAGATGTTGTTCAGCCATAGCGTAGGAGGCAGGTGTGATGGTGGATTCTGTTGTGATTGTGAAGGTTGAGCCAATTAGATTGAGCATATAGGCTGCATGTGTAAGTGTCCCGGCTTGCATCCGTAAGTAGTCGGCAGGCTTTATTGAGGGTGACCACAATCCTTCTGAGGGCAGTGGCGGAGGCTGTCTCATAGAATACAAGGCTGTAATCAATGATTGTTAGGATGGAGCTGGTCAAGGCAAGACGTAGTGCCTCTTGGGTCATGCAATGCCAGTGCCTATAGAGGAGTCCAAGTCTGACAGTGGCAGTTTTGGAGATGTTCAAGATGTGCTCTTGGTAGGAGAGTGTGTTAAGTGTGATGCCCAGGTGCTTCAGACAGGAAACCTGCTCTAGAGATTCGCCGATGTTGTTATGGATGTGTAATTGGGCTGTTTTATATTTGTTGTGCAGAACAGCAAAGATCATGGATTTGGACGTCTTATAATTCATGGTAAGTCTCGGTTCTCTAAACCATGTTTCAATTGAGGTGAAACGTCGCTGTAATTCCAGGGAGAGGGGTCCAGAATCAGGTTGGCTTGAATAAATCACAGCATCGTCCGCATAAAGGAGTAGGTTGCTGGGGCAGGCTAGGGGGAGGGTGTTGAGGTAGAGGCTAAACAAGGGGGGGCTGAGGATTGATCCCTGTGACACACCGGATAGTACAGGGCGACTAGCGGAGAGAGAGTCCGCAATTTTTACACACTGGGTTCTGTCCCTGAGAGAACTTCTGAACCACGTGGTGACATCTTTGGAGAGTCCTAGGGAGGGCAAGGTCAGGAGCAGAAGGGAGTGATTGACCATATCAAAGGCTTTTGTAAGATCTATGTAGATAGATCTACAAGGTGACCATGGTCGAGAGCCTTATGTATGAAGTCCATATAAGTGAGCAGAGCGGTGGCAGTGCTGTGATCCTTCCTAAACCCATGTTGCTGCGGGCACTGGATGTCGTAAGTGGAGAGCTAGGCAGCTAGCTCTTATGTAACTACTCGCTCGAGGGCTTTGGAGAGGGGTGGTAAGATAGAAATGGGGTGGTATTTGGCGTGATCTGCTCTATCTTCAGTCTTGTGGATTGGGGTAACAACCGCAGCCTTCCAGACTTAAGGGAATTGTCTGAAGTGAGGGGACAGAGTCAGGATCCAGGTGAGCAGGACCAGAACTGTATCAGTGGAGAGGCAAAGAAGCTTGAGGTTGAGGGAGTCAGAGCTGTGCCTAGACTTGGTAAGCACTTTCATAAGGGGTTTCCTAGCAGTGGAAAGGGAGACAGAACAGAAGTAGAATTGGGGGGGGGGGGCCTGTAAGCAGGTAGTCATTTCTGGAAGGTTTGTCAAAAGTTGGGGGGGGGGTAGGACTCCACTCAGGTTAGTGAAAGAGGAGTTGAGAATGTTAGCAATCTCACTAGGGTTCTAAATGGTGAGCCCATTGTGGTTGAGGAGAGCGGAAGGGGACTTGCAGGGCTTACCGGTAAGGGTTTTTAGGTTGTCCCAGAATTTTTTTTTTTTTACTGTTGTCCCAGGAGCTAGCAAACATGCTTTGGAAGTGAGAGGCCTTTGCCTCCTGTATCACCCAGGTGCATTTATTTCTGGTGGTCCTGTAACATTGCCAATCACTTGGTTTGCCAGTGGCCTTGGCCACTTTCCAGAGGTGGTCGTGGAAGCCATAAGGTGAAGGAGAGAGGGTGAAATCCAAGGGTTAGAGACCCCTTTTTACTTTACGCTTCTTGGGGGGCCAGATATGTCACAGGCTGAGTTGAAGTGTGTAATGAAGAAGCTTGGTGCCTTATCAACGTTATCAGCCAGGAAGACTTGGGACCAGTCATGGGTACAGAAATACTGTTGGAGATGATCCAGGGGCCCCTTCCTGATAACCAGCTGATAGAATGTTCTGCTCAGACGTTTAGGATACTTATTAGACCAGTAGCATGTGATAGGTGAGCGATAACTCAGGGCATCGGGTAACACGGAGGTGTCTGTGATCCTGTCAGGGTGATTGGAAAAAATAAGATTGATTAGGGTGCTGGTACCAGTCCTGTAGTTAATTCTAGTGGGGGATGAGACAGTTTGAGAGAGGTCAATGGCTGCAGCAGCATCACTGCAGGCAAGGTGTATAAAATGTTAATGATGGTGATGCAAGTGGTCAGTTTTAACACTCTACTTGTGCAATTGGGAGTCTGTCTGGAAAACCTGGGAGTCAAAAAATCTGCTGGTGTTTGTACTACATTCTCTGTTTTGTTGAAGAATAGTGCTCCTCTCACAGGCAGTATTCAGCGTCTGGAGGCACCATCTCCAACTTGCAGTTTCTGGTAGGGTTCCAAATGTTTTGGTGCCTAGTTCACTTTATCTTTTTTTATTTTGTTTACACCAGGTTTAGAATTTCACTTTATGAGCTGGGGCCATAAGGCAGCCATCTTTAAATGGATACCCTCTTCCCATTACAAATTACAAGTCACAGGGGTTGAAATTGGCACCGGCCCACTAGCCAAATGCTGGTAGATTTTGTATCGGGCTAGGAAGATTTTCCTTTAACTAGCCCTGTGGGCTAGCACTAGAGAAGGTAACTTTTCAATAAATATAGTGGCTGTGCCAGTGGAAAAGTCTGTGGGACTATTGGATTTTTCTAGTCGCTAGCCCAGCTGGCTAGTGGCTGCAAAGTTTAATTTCGACCCCTGAAGTCAATGGCAGTGATGCATGGTCTACCAGGGCTCACTGCAGAGCTAGAGGGACAGAGCCCTGGCAAGCTCCCTTGTAATTCCAACACCGGTAACACTGATTAAAGAGTGGGCTGTGCCATTGGTACCCATGATCCACTGTTACATCCACAATCCCATTGCAGCACTGACAGTGCAGTTTGTATACACAGAGTGCTGCAGTACAAAGAGCAAAGGTGTGTGTGTGGGGAGCGGTGTACCACAATCATCTTAGATCATTGTAATAAATCATGATTTTAGTAGGGGAGGAGCAGTGTGTCTATGGGAATTCCCTTTCATTGCCCTAATTGAAGATGGCCACCTGTTCAGATCAAAGTGGAACAAATCAGGTGGCCAATGGCTACTAAAAAAAAAAAAAAAATTGATACCAGATTTCAGCAGTTACCGGGTAACTAGCTAACTGTGCATGGAAGTGATTTCTAAATTTTATTTTTTTTTTGTCTGCAAAAATTATGGCCACTAAAATATCAATTTTGGCTACCAATTTTTAAAGCTAGTGGCCAAACAGACCACCAGCTCAAACTGATTTGTCCCACTCTGGTCCAGACACTGGGGACAAGTAAGAGCATCCCATGTTTAGCACTAGTGTTTAATAGGATCTCTGGCTGCAACAGGAGCAGAAAAAATCTGGTGGCAGAGAATGTTTTAGTAAGATGACAGTTGGGTTAAATGGGTACATACCAGCCACACTCTGCCTCGCTGCATTTGCCCCTGCCGATTGGCAAATTCAAATTGCACACTTAGTTGTTACCCACTGTGGGACTCTGTACAGACAGACTGCACTGTGGCATCTCCGCGCTGAAGTAGGATTATGGATAGAACTGTGAATTAGGGGAGAGGGTGGAGTGCCATGTAACATGCATGAGCTCCACATCAAAAAGACTTGATAGACCGTGAGGCCGCCTTCTGGCAGTTTCATAAGTTTGTGTGTGGGCATGGTGCAGCCAGAAGGCCCACAGAATAAAATATATCAAGAAGACTGCGCCAGAATATTGGGAACCATGACAGAAATGGGTAGTCGAGGGTTGACTCTTGGAGGCGGAACGCTGCAGGTGTGATCTACGGCACCAGTGTTGAAGCAGAACTTTTATTTTTGTTCAATCCTTAAAAAAAAAATAAATAAAAATAAAAAATCAAATGTGTGGACCAGTGCTCCAGGTAAGGTTAGTACTGGCCTATTTTACTCACCAAGATTTAAGAAACATGCTTTACAAATGTGTGAGTACCAGTACCAATCCCAAACTTTAGAAATGTACCATAGATACAGTCTACATTCAATAGCGCCTCTCCTGCTCCCTGGATTTCAGGGAGGCTGTAACCTCCTCCCACAAACTCCCCTTCATCAGGCTCACATTCACCTCATCTTTACCCATGTACATCAAGGTCTACTATGCCTCACCTAAGATCACACCTGCTTCTCTAAGTCTCTTGCCAACATAACCTCACATTCCTCCTCTGTTGAGCTTATTCTCCTTTGTGACTTCAGTTTTAGTTGGCTCTTTCCTACATCCAGAACGACTGTCCAGAAGATTGAGTCTTAAGTTTGTCCTAAGTTCTCTGAGCCCACCCAGCTCAGTCCTCTCTACTCTAAACCTTGCCTGTTGGGAGTAGGTTCTGTTCTTTTCACCCCCAACTACATTGTTGCAGCAGATACCTTACCTGATGCTTTCAGTGACCACTTCATGACTGTGTCAGGAAAACTGCTGTCCCCACCCACCCCGCCCCTAAATGCATCTGGTGGTCCAGACTCCTCCATTCACTGAACAGCAACACTCCTTGGTGATCTCGCTGCAACAGATTGGTCAGCCATCCCCCAGGCCTCTGACATTTATTTGGCCCCCTCCCTTATTTCCAAATTCTCCTCGGTCTGGGACCTACATGCACCCCCCCCCAGGAAGTAGGGGGTCGAAGCTTCCCATCTCCCCAGGGTCTCCACTGAAATAATCGATCCATGCACGTCCCGTGATCTCACATGGACAAGGTACAAATTATCCCACTCCCTCCCTGATTTCTGTACTACAGGGCCCTGAGAAATAAATGGCACCAAGGCTGTCCGGGCTGCAAAATCCAGTCACTTCACATCCAACCTCCAGAGTAACCTTAACTGCCCAGTCACATTCTGGAAGGTAACCCATGCACTTTTTGACCCCCCCCCCCCAAGTCTGCTCCCCCTGACCTCATGGTTAATGGTTCACCATTATCTTACCCTTCCTCTGTTGCTGTTCAATGAGTTTTTCACCACTTGTGCCCTCCCCTCTATCCCCCTGCTAGCTCTGCCTCGTCATCTCCTGCACCCTGCTCCTGTTCCGCCAATCCACACACTGGGTTTCCACTTTCCTCCCATCACCACTCATGAAACAGAGCTTGCTCTTGCCTCCTTTGGTCCATCTTCAGTTCAGTTCAGTCCAGTCCTGATGGGCTAGAGCTTAAACTCTACATCTCTCCTCCTGCAATTGTTCTTCCACCGACTTGGATGCTTAACCTCTCACTCGGCTTTATTCCTCAGTCCTGGAACATTGCGAAAGTTGTTCTGCTTCAGGAAACTACTACCCCATTTCCTTCCTCCCTTCCCTTACTAAACTGCAAGAGAAGCTAGTGTACTCTAGACTTCTTGACTACCTCATCTCTTCCAGTTTCCTCTCACCCTTTCAGTCTGGCTTCTGGAAGCATCACTGCACCATCTCCTCCCTGCTGCGTGTCCAGCTCCATCCTTTCTGGGATGGATCGGGGCATATCACAGCTGCCATTTTCATTGATCTGGCCATAGCATTTGACTCTGTATCATATTCATTCCTCCTAGATAAGTTGAGCAAGGGAACAGATAGGGGGAGTAAAGGAGTATTTTACTTCCATTTTTGCTTGAAATACTCCCACTTTCTGATTTTAGGAAGTTTTTTTTCCCACCCTGCAAATTTACAATATGTGGTACACATGTACAAAGTTGGCAGTACCATGAGATGCTAGCAAGCCATGGCACTACACTGGAACATGTAGGGGTGGGGACAGGAATTGCTGTCTGGCTGGTTAGGACTGTTGCAACATGGCAGTGTTAAAAATGAGGTTTGCAGTATTTGACAGTCACTGCAGGTGTCCAGTGGGATTGAGACTTGGTTTAGATGTGGGGAGGTACGAGATGGGTCAGTGGATGATAGTACAGTGGATTCCGCTTAAATGCACACCTATTTTGCAGAGGCAAAATGTGCATTTAAGCGGAAGTATTAACCGAAAGTGCGGTTTTTTTTTTTTTTTTTAAACCGTGAAATTAAAGAAAATTTATAAAAAGAAACACGGCACTGGCAATTTACAATCGGTAACTTTATTCATTGTATTCAGTCTCTACACACACTTTGAGCATTTCTAGCACTCCTGTAAAAATAATTAAATTCACTCAGAGTTCGTTACACTATGAAGTTATCTTGCTCTGCTTTTGATTTGAGAGAGCAAGCTGAGTCACATAATGCTCAAATTCGAACAGCCGTGTTAAATTTTTTTCCTAACTTGCGGACAAATCGTGCAATCCTATCTAGGCACTGGCTCAAACATGGAACACCTCAGGTTAGATGTTTCTCCGCATCATGGTCTTCTTCATCCTGCCGACCAAACACTTCACTGCAGATGTCAGTGTCCTGCAGCATTCCCGTTGTGGGTAGCTGCTCATCCATGTCCCTGTATGAATTAAAGTCCTCTAGGTTCATGTTCGGGAGAAGTATTGCTGCGGGCTCTTCTATCATTACAAAACTCGTTGCTGAAGATGCTGATGCAGACCTGTCAACAAATCTGCTTTCTTAAAATAATTCTGGATTGTTTCTACCCTCACTTGCTGCCATGCTCTATCAAGCGTCTGTATTGCATCCAGCACTGTGACAGATTTAGATAGTGCAGAAATTGAAGTAAGGCTACCACCATCCATTGACAGAATAATTTTCTCGATCATCTAAAACAGAAAAAAGAGAACCTGTGAAAAGAACCCATTAAAAACCGACCAAAATTAGATTCCAGTGCACTGCTGTGTATGTATGCTGTGTTTTCTTACCTGCCTTCGATAGTGGTGTTTAACATTCTTAATGGTGCCCATATCTAGAGGCTGAATTAGCGATGTGGTGTTGGGTGGAAGGAAAAACAGTTTGATGTGGCTCAGGGTGATGTCGGGGTGTGCTGAGCAATTATCCAGGAGCAAGGCATTTTTTTTTTTTTCTTTTGCGCTGCATTAGAGAATTAACAGTTTTCAACCAGGTAGAGAATATTGAAGCAGTCATCCAGGCATTCGAGTTGCTGTCAAATTCAGCTGGCAGAGCCTCCATAGACACCCCCGAAAAGCACCTTGTTTTTTTTTTTTTTTTTTGATTTTCCAACCACTAAGGGTTTTAATTTCTCAGTCACACACAGGCTGCAACAGAGAAGCACTGAAATACGCTCCTGAGGTTTTTTACCACCTGAGGCTGCATCTGATTTAAGTCAGTGTTCCTTCTGGGGTTGCTCTAAAATATAAGCCGGTTTCATCGCAATTAAAGATACAGTTGGGATGATATTGTTTGATTATTTGTGGGAGGACCGTGGATAACCAGTTGTCTGCGTTCTCACAATCAGCATCTTTTTTTCTCACCGTGGCAGTGCTTGAAGATTATTCCGTTGCGCTCCTTCCATCGGCTCAGCCAGCCGCTAGTCGTGGAGAAAGATATGCCCATGTTTGCAGCTAACTCTTCAGCTTTTTTTTTTTTTTTTTTGTAAAATAGGGCCATTAATGGGGGCGTCAACACTGCGAGCAGCGGAGAACCAGCGTAGGAGTGCAGCTTCTTCCTCCCCGCTCTTCCCGCAACGCCGCCTTTTTCGGTCTTGATAGTCAGAAAGCTCCCACTCAGAGAACAATTGATCTTTACTTGCCACAATTCAGGCTACGGTGGATACATCAACACCAAACTGTTTGGCTAAATCGGTTCGTTTACTGTCCGGCTGCTCCAACTGCTGCAGCAGAGAGATTTTTTGTCCCAGAGTAAGGGTTACCTTCCTGTGCTCCATTGTTCTAAATGCCTGCATCTAAGACTAGGTGTTAAATACTGGTATCTACCTAATCCTTTTCACTGTAGAGGTGTTAATAACGTGAGGGGGGGGGTGCTGGTGAAATGAAAAAAAGTGTATTAAAACGAAATGTGAACTTAAGCGAAGTGCACTTAACCGGAATGTTTAACATTGAAACTATAGGGGGAAAAAAAACAGGAAATGAAAAAATAGTGAACTAAAATGGAACGTGCACTTAAGCGACGTGCATTTAAGTGGAATCCACTGTATTACCATTTGGATGAAAATACTACCAGGTATAAGAAGGTAGTAAGTACTTCTGAGTCTTAAAAATTATCTGGACCACTGTTTGAGCTTGGCCGGCCTCTCGGCTTCTACTACTGACTGGTTCCATTCTTACCTAATGGGTCACCAAAAGTCAGTTCAGATTGAAGGCATGTTACCACCTCCCTTCCACATCCAGTCTGGGGTCCCACAGGGTTCTAAGTTAGGCTGCATCCTGTCTGCAAATTTTTTTTTTTTTTTTTTTTTTTTTTTTAATCTCCCCTCTGCCTGTGTCATCTCGCATATACACACGTATGCAAATGAGTCATCTTCACCTCCAGTCCCTCTACAACTCCAGTAGAAAACCTGCTCCAACAGGACGTCAGTGTCTGTGCTGGTTCCACCCCAGTCATCTCAAGGTCAACACACACAAAAAAAAAAAATTGAGTCTGTGACCTTTGGTACCAGCTGAAAATTGACCAGGCTTTCGACATCCCCAGTCTTCACCAGGCTGGATGTCATGCTGCCTGTACAGGGCCTGAAAGACAAAACAAAACAAGTGCACTCTAAAGTAGACTAAAAAAGTATGGGTCAGAATGTTCACCTTAACATGCACTCCTGCTTTAATGTTGTGTTAGTTGAAAATTAAATTTCCCTCTCGACTATCAAGAGGCAGTGGCTCAGGTTGACAGATGGAAAAAGTTTGAAGAGAGCATACAATGTTAATTGTAAAAGTGAACTCTCCTCCAACTTGAGAACTTAATATCACTGACCCTGCTAAAGTTGTATCTTCTT